>JAVGWX010000005.1:100957671-100990171 GCA_036924085.1 Ariolimax columbianus | reverse complement strand
GTATCCAGTCTTTTACCCTGGGGTGTTGAGGTTTGCCAGAGAAAATACCAGACTAGTATCCAGTCTTTTACCCTGGGGTGTTGAGGTTTGCCAGAGAAAACACCAGACTAGTATCCATTCTTTTACCCTGGAGAGGTTTGCCAGAGAAAACACCAGACTAGTATCCAGTCTTTTACCCTGGGGTGTTGAGGTTTGCCAGAGAAAACACCAGACTAGTATCCAGTCTTTTACCCTGGGGTGTTGAGGTTTGCCAGAGAAAACACCAGACTTGTGTCCAGTCTTCTGCCCTGGGGTGTAGAGACGTGCCCTAGAAAATATCAGACTGTATACTGAGCTATTTTCTACACTGGAGTGTAGAAGTTTCCCAGAGACAACACTATCAGCTCTCGTCTTTCTGGCTTTTTTCAAGTCCAGTCGTCCTCAGTCTTTCCGAGACTGTCTTAAGTTGTCACATCAGATTACTTTGTAGGGTTGTTCCGGGAATCTGAACCCCTTGTTCTTTGATTCCTATGATTACCATTGTAGATAATCTTTGTTGATTCCTAAAGCGAATGTGCTTGGCCAAAAGGCGCTGATATCACAGCCCAATTGTGCACTACAACATCATGGGACCTTGAACTTCAAAAATAATGAGCGCCGAACAAATAGGTCACCTGTGCGGTACCAGAGTTGATAAATAAATTACCATTATAATCTTCTAAGCATGCCGTAAAATTCTACTAAAGAAAGTTGTGCATGTAGTTAGCGACCTCTTCGCTGGTGTGAAACTGCCACTGCATATACTTGGATACAGGTTCCATGTTAAAGAGTCCAGCTGTAGTGATGGCCTTAGACTTCACTGGGGCATAAAGAGGAAACATCAATCAATCAATCAATCAATCAAGCAATTAGTAAATCAATCAAAGTAAGACATGGAGGGATACCTCTTTGACATATCTACGGAGCGCAGTTTTGTCTTCTTGAGATCGGAGAAGTTCTTCCGTATAGGAGTCTTTGACCAGGCTCAGGTTCTTTTGGATGGTGTTGATGATCTGCTTGTCCATTGTTCGCTCCTTCTGCAGCTTGTCTATGGAAACCAGCTGAGGGAGAGTACAGAGACACTTAACTCATCACAATTATCGTCTTCTCGTTTTGGTTCCAGTCAGAGCAGGGAGCTACAGCTGTAGTTAAGGTCTGAACAGAAAACCTGCATTAAAATATCTAGTTAGGTAAACGGATTTGACATTAACACTTCAAAAACCAAAACTACAACAGCAAGTCAGTAAGTAGGTCACAAACTGATAAGAAAAGCTGAAAAAATGTAGTTGGTAGTTTCTAAAGTTTCTGCAGCAACATGTAGCTTTATGATTCCTTTAGGTAACAGAAACTAGGTGTCGGATACACGTGCGCAGCTCAGATACAAAATAGTGCCCATGTTCTAAGAGTGTGCAATGAAAGAACAGCGCAATGTTGCACGTTTTATTAAAGCAAAAGGACTTTCTGCAAAATATATTTATAAGAAAATGCTTCTTTCAATGACTGCTTCAATGCAATGGAGACATCCTGCTTCACCTTCTGCAAAGAAATTCAAGATTACACCATCAGCAGGGAAGGTTTTGCTTACAGTGTTTAGGATTGTCACCGAGTGCTGTTAACAACGAAGAAGTGTGAGAATATTATACCATAATCTGAAGTTCTGTTGATGCTTCGGGATGGAATTTAAAGAAAGCTTCCAGGTCTGCTAACTAAAGGGTTACTCTTGTATCATAAAAATACCAGACCATATTTGGCTTGATTAGCCCAGGAGAAAATTTACCGGCTTGGGTGGCAACGTCTTGAATATAATCTTACAGCCCCGACATAGCCCTGAGTGATTTCCCCCTGCCTGTTGTACTAACTTCTTCTTCTTCTTCTTCTTCTTCTGCTTCTTCTTCGTACGCTGTCAGACGTCAACCTGTATTTTTTCGAAAAAAGCAGCGATCGTCCTAAGGCTGTCGACACTGCCATAGAGCTTGTCTAGTGTTGCCACTGGTGATGGCCACATCTGCTTTCTCTGATCCTCGTATGTCGGGCAGTTTTGCAGAAAATGTTCAGCGGTCATTTTCCCGGTACCACGCGAGCATTCGTCAGTGCCACCTATCTTAAATTTATTGAATAGGTGGTACCTCAGTCTATTGTGGCCTGTGCGAAGTCTGAAGACCACGACCTGCTCTCTTCTGTTCAGCTGGTAATAGGCATCGTTTTCTGTGTAGCCAGTATGTTCTGTTTCCCATTTGGTCATGTATCTAGCTCTAATACGCCTTTTTGACTCTTCGTAGATCACACTAGGGTCTGGTTGTGGTAGTCTTGCATCTTCTTTTGCCAGTCTGTCTGCCTCCTCGTTGCCTTGGATGTTAGAGCGGGATGGAACCCACTGTACCAGTACTCTTTTTGGTGCGTTCTGCTGGCATAGTTGACAGAGTACTGCTCTTAAATCATTAAGTTCAGTATTTTTCTGGCTTTTTAGTGCTGTGACTACGGCCAGGGCATCTGTAAACAGGACTATATGGATTTCATTTCTTTTGCATGTCACCATTTCGTCTACTGCAGCCCTCAGTGCCTCTGCCTCCGCTCTGAAATTGCTTGAGTATTTTCCAGTTGCCCCTGACACTGTTATTTTTTTACCATTTGATAGGCTCAGGAATACCCCTGCCCCTCCGTTCTGTGTTGTGTTTGTTACAGAACCGTCGGTGTATGCATGGGTCCAGTCCATGCTTGGGTAGTTTTTCGTTATGTACCTCAGGGTTATGTCTCTTCTTTCTTTTTTCAGTCTGGCTGTTCTTATTTCCAATACCTGGTATATTTTCTACCACCTCTGGAAAAAATGCTGCCTCCAGGTAGGTTTGCGTACAGTAGGGATGGGCTTTGGTGTTGTTAATGCGTTCGTAGGGTCTTCGCTCATCTTTGCTTTCGCTATTTCTGCAAAGTTTCTCCGCTTTAGTTTCCCATTTCCAAAATTATTTAGTCTCTGATGCATTGTATGGTCAGTCAGTCTTCTGAGTTTCTCTGCTTGCTTTTGGGCTCTGCAGTCTCTTCTGTCGGCACTAACAATTCACCTGAGTAGGAGACGTTTCGCGAATGACGAAGAAGTTGATTGTGAAGTACACATGTTTACTGAGACAACAGATGAAGGACTCCTTTGCTGTAGATTTTGATGCACAGATAAAGCGATGGGATAAGTGTATCAATGTTGGTGGAAATTATGATGAGAAATAAGGGACGTGTAAGAGCAATAACAAATGGTTTTCAAGTTCTATCGCATTTATTTAAAACAAAGTTATTTGTGACTTATTTACTGATTTGCCCTCGTGTGATAATTAGCAAAGTAGACTCGACAATCTACAGATACAAACAGACGATCTCTCCATTGAAGGTCAGCTGCAATGGATCTCCAATATCTTCCGTCTCTTGCCTTGTTTGTGTAATCTGCCAAGCCTTTCATTGTCCATCTCTTGATTTTATCATCCGCCTTTCCTTTCAGCATTGCTTTCAGCAAGGTGCTATGCCTTTTTATGTGACCAAACATATACACTGTCTGACCTCAACTTCGTTCACGCCAATCTCTCAAAGACTTTCTTATTTATTTTATTATCCTTCCACGATGTGAGTCCCGTTTATCTATATATCCCCATTTTAAATGATTTAATTATCTTCTCCAACAGTTTGTTGATTGTCCTCGTTCCTACGCTGTACAGTAAACACAAGTAAAAATAATTACAGATCATTCTCCTTTTAAATGTGTGACTTACTTATTTAAATGTCCAGGTGTGACTTGTGTTGGTAGTTATTCTTGTTTAATGCACACAATGACTAAGTTGACTCTTTTGAGCGTCCTGAAAAGTGCGATTTCCTTAGCTCCTGAGAGTGCTGATGAAGGTGGACTGCGGTCCTCCAGGTAGTTGTACTATGTTGGTGAAAATTGATCTTATCATATCCGTCTTCCTGATTTCCATTTCGCATCTTCCATCCTCCGTTACTATATTTCCAAGATAGGAGAAGCTCTTGACACGTTCTAGAGTTTGATTGCCTATTCGTTTATAATTCTATTGCATGGACGGGGAAGCGTGTGACCATGAGTTTGTTAACTCGGTTTACAAACCCAACCTACCAGGTTCAAACACTTGACAGCCCGTATATATCATGGGTTTCTTTTATGCTAGGACATCTTTTCGAAGTCGATCCAGCTATACATATCTTCTTGGCGAAATCAGCGGGCTATGCGGGATTAATTCAGTTCGTACTTTGTCGTTCGCACTTTCAGTGATGAAAGACTGAGTTCATACGAGTTTAACCATAAGCTAAAAAGTGTATTTAGTCAATAAACAAAACAAATAAAGTGGAGTTTCCCTGAACACCTTACAATGATTACTAGATACCTATTTTCCACTCTAAACACGTGTTCACATGTCCACCTTACAGTGATCCCTCGATACCTATTCTCGTTTTACTTGTGACGTGGTAAACAGTTTCGTTCTTTGTGTGTATGGTTCCCGAGAAACATTCTACGTTGATCACGCCGCTCAACACTCTTGTCTAAACTATTCTTGGTGTATTTAATACTTTACAATACATCACCTATAGATTGAAATCCAATTTATTTCCCGTTATCCTAAGGGATTTTATGCCTGAGTGTTACCGTGGCCTAATTGGAAAGCACACAAAAGTAACAATGTAACCTGCCATGCATGCCAGAAGAGGCGACTAGGGAGGGTTGGACATCGGGTTGGCTACTCCATCATGTTGAAACTGTAAATAGCAACAACTTAAATAGGTACGGGCATGTCTCAACACTTGTTGACTAGGCGTGCATTTGTTGAATACCTATACTCCACAGGAAGCTGACACGGCTTTGGTTGATTGATTGTATATTATTTAAATGCAGTGAAAGACAAACAGATAACATTGGGAGACACATTCTAATAAGATGTCGTGGTATCAATATGAACAAGGTAGGAGTTACAGATACACATATGAACATAAGAACACAAGAGAACATAAGAACACAAGAGAACATAAGAACACTAGAGAACATAAGAACTCAAGAGAACATAAGAACACAAGAGAACATAAGAACACAAGAGAATATAAGAACACAAGAGAATATAAGAACACAAGAGAATATAAGAACACAAGAGAACATAAGAACACAAGAGAACATAAGAACACAAGAGAACATAAGAACACTAAAGAACATAAGAACACAAGAGAACATAAGAACACAAGAGAACATAAGAACACAAGAGAACATAAGAACACAGCAGAACATTAGAACACAAGAGAATATAAGAACACAAGAGAACATAAGAACACAAGAGAACATAAGAACACAAGAGAACATAATAACACAAGAGAACATAAGAAGACAAGAGAAAATAAGAACACAAGAGAACATAAAAACACAAAAGAACATAAGAGCACAAGAGAACATAAGAACACAAGAGAACATAAAAACACAAGAGAACATAAGAACACAAGAGAACATAAGAACACATGAGAACATAAGAACACAAGAGAACATAACAACACACAAGATGAGAGGAGCTTTCGTGGTTTTTGTGGGAACTTAATGGAAATAAAAACAGCACAAAAATATAAAACTTCGACTACAATGTAAAGTCATTTCGTTTGTATGGCTCTGAAACATGAACAATAAAAGCAAAACAAAAATTGCAACAAAAGTATAGATTTTCATAAATGGGTTCATTCACAAAAAATAGACATTAAAATGGTGTGATCAGATCACTAATGTAGAGCTGTTGAATAGAACTAGATGGATACCAGTGGCACATTACATAAGGAGAGGGAGCTGGTGTTGGATAGCACACATATTATGAAAATCGCCCGAAAGCAATATAAGGCAGTCCCTGTTCTGGAATCTCCAAAGTAAGAATAGTAGAGACAAACAAAAACATGCACATAGAAGAGTGCTCGAGGCAAACATAAAGGAAACAGCCAGGGCATGGACAGAAATGGAACATATGACTCAGTACAAGAAAACTTGGCGTGTATAACATGTGATTTAGTACAAGAAAACTTGGCGTGTATAACATGTGACTTAGTACAAGGGAACTTAACGTGTTTTTGCGCCAACGGAAACTGGAATGGTTTTTTTATGTCTCTATAATCGTACAATTATCGCGCGTGAAAAACAAGAGGCTTGAGAAATAGATAACAGACAATTGTTGAATGAAGAGAAATGGTTAGAATTTATGTTTATAAACGGTTGATAGCAGAGCCGTTGGCATCATGTCTTGCTTCGCCGATGATCGATACCTGTTTGAGATTGAGATAATCTATATAGTGACGAGAGATGCCTCAGGGAGACTGCCATGTTTATAAAGGAAATTTATTGAGAGATACAAGTGTATCGTGTTGAGGGAAGCTTGCGTTGGACTGCCAAGTTTATGAGGGATAAAGATGTGGTTTTTTGAGAACAAGTGACCACACAGCTTGGATGTGCGAATGACGAAGAACAAAAAAAGAACCACAACAAAGAAGTAGACGAATTCGATACTGAATTAAAGTAATTATGACGTAATCATGGTTAAGAGAATATAGTGTGCTCGCTTACCATTTTATTGTGCTCCTTGCTGAGTTTGTCAATGCGCGTCTCATACCTGACCTTGGTGGCCAGGTGTTCAGCCTTGAACACGCGCTGTTCTTGTTGAAGACGGTACGCCATCTCGGCCTGTGGGGATGGTGTGGGAGATGTGTTAGTTATGGTTGTGGTAAGGTTGTGTGAATCATTCTGACCAAAATCTTACCTCACATCAGGGTCAGGTGAAAGATACTCAAGCAAGGCCACACCTCACTTTAGGGTCAGACAAAACATACTGACAAAGACTCCACCTCATGTCTGGGCCAGGTGAAATATACTGACAAAGACTCCACCTCATATATGGGCCAGAAGATATATACTGACAAAGACTTCACCTAATGTCTGGGTCAGATAAAATATACTGACAAATACTCAACCTCATGTCTGGACCAGAGGAAATATACTAACAAGACTCCACCTCATGTCTTCACCAGATGAAATATTCTGACAAAGACTCCACCTCATGTTTTGGCCAGATAAAATATACTGACAAAGACTTCACCTCGTGTCTTGGCCAGATGAAATATACTGACAAAGATTTCACCTCCTGTCTGGGCCAGATGCAAAATACTGGCAGCCGTTTTCACTTCACGTCTGTGTGAAGAAAAAAAATACTGACTAAGTTTCAATTTCATTTAGGCTTAGGCAAACAATACTGACCAGATTCCAATTTCACATCAAGGCCAGGCAAAACATACTGACCAAGACCGTATCTCAAGTCAGGGCCAGATGAAATATATTTACGAAGACAGCACTTCTCATCAGAATCAGGTAAAACATACCAACCAAGTCCCCACATCTCGTTAGTGCCAGGTGAAACATACCGACCAAGTCCCCACATCTCGTTAGTACCAGGTGAAACATACCGACCAAGTCCCCACATCTCGTTAATGCCAGGTAAAACATACCGATCAAGTCCCCACATCTCGTTAGTGCCAGGTGAAACATACCGACCAAGTCCCCACATCTCGTTAATGCCAGGTAAAACATACCGATCAAGTCCCCACATCTCGTTAGTGCCAGGTGAAACATACTGATCAACAATCTGTGTTACAGAAGCCTGGCCATCGATGTCAGAATTTATACTGTGATCTCTTCAATGGCAAGCCTTCTGAGAAGCCTCACATTGTTCAACAACCAGAAGAATCCATATCCATCTTGTTCAGCATGCTCCCGGATATAAGTAGATCCCATTACAAACTCACTATAAGAGAACACCAGACAAGAGCTCCGTACTAGCAGCTGGGAAAACACTGATAAGTTGAAGGTATTCCTATAAACAGTCAAGCATCTGGCCCAACCGGTCGCTTAGACAGACTGGGTCTACTATCAGATAAGTTGACCATTTTTTCCTTATATGTTGATTTGTTAGTTCAGTATTGTTGTCTCTGATGAAGGCCTATTGGTCGTAACGCAGGTTTTGTTTGTGTTCTCGTCTCGGTGCGGTATCTGACCATACCCATTAACAAATTTTGATTAAACTCAACCTTAATCAACTTTTACAATTTTTTGTCATGTTTTTTTCCTATAAACAGGTACGTCCATAGGAGATGCAGTATTTTAGATATTACTGTACGGGATCTCAGCTTTTGTGAGATGGACTGAACAGCTCAGCTTTCTTCTCCACACCGGAAGGTCAAGGGCTCTTAAGGGATCTTCAACGTAATTTATCTTCTGCATATCAACATTCAACTTCGATTCCAATGTAAAGTCAGTCATACTGTATGGCTGTAAAGCATGGAGAATAAAAACAGCAATCAAAATGATACAGACTTTCATACATGTGGTGCTTGTACATAATGTTTGTACCGAGTTAACTCTTGACATCGTTTCTTTGGTAGCAGGTTATAGTTGCTCAATTCAATATCCCGAGGCGTACTTGAAAAGGTGAACCATGGTTCTCCTGGCTGTAGTGCGCGTCTTCTTAGTAAGATAACTATTATTGGGGTTACATTGTCGATCCCGATCTCGAAGGCCAGACTGTTTTGACACAGCCTGATTCCAGGAGCACGCACGAGGACGTAGGGTCTCGATCAATATTTTTCACCTGATCATGATATCTCTTCACTCCTGTCTGCTCATCCTCAATTCGAAGAATTAAGATGTATGATCAAATCAGTAAAATACACACATTAAGGTTACCAGCTGATAGCAAAGTCTCTCCTCTGGAATCATCCCCATAATCATCTGTTCGTTCTAAGCAAAGCATAAGGCACCTCCATAGTTGGCCATTTTACAGGAAGCATGTATCCCACCATTTGCTGTGATGGTTTCTTCTTCTTCTTCGTTCATTCTCAATCTCCCACTACCAAACCCTGAAAAGGCTTAAGTAGCAGAATGTAGTCCAGAGAACGGAATGCGTTGTGTCGTAGTTTACAGCTTGGCTGCGATATTTGCACCTTTCGGTCCAACACATCCGACTTCAGCAAGCATTTTTTTAGTACCAGGTTAGCATTCCCTCTTCGATCCCTTCTCCTTAGCCAGTCTGCCATGCTGCAGCTTGTTATCCAGGATCACCGCATGGAGGTGTAGAAGGGTCTTGGCAGCTCTGGTTCGCTGGTTCTGACGCTAGCAGTCAGCTATGGGTCGCTAACCACTGCAGCTCATGTGCTGCTCAGCATCTTGATCCCACTGTGATGGTTTCAATAACATACGTTTTACTTTATGAGATTGCTATCCCCTTGCACAAACCTATTATCCGCATCTTACAACGTGCTTGGTCTTATTCGGGTATCTGGAATCACCAGGAAGAAAGAAACAGAAGAAGACAAAAACACACATGATGAGAAGAATTGAGACATACAATAAGAAAAACAAAGAAAACCTGTGTACAGTGTTGGAACTGACGACACAGGACAGACAGATTTGTCGTGATTTTAATGAGGACCTGTGCTCCGCGAGGAGCTGATAAGCTTTAATTAATCGATTACAGGATACGATAGAAAGGTAACAGTAAAGCAGGAGGTGAAAAGAAATTGCTGGCATTGGATGGAACACATTTTGAAAAAAAGCGATAAGGAAGATGTGTAAAGATGATAACGGTAACGACGTAACTGCTGACCTGCCGCTTGAGTCTGTTCATCTCAGTGGTGATGTGACTGTTGCTATCCACTTCTGACTTCAGAAGACGAAGCTTTTCTGTCAGTTCAGTCTGAAAATATTCAATTGTCAAATGGTGATCAAAACAGATTCGAAATAAGGGGACTAATCGAGGGACGAAGATCTTGCTCATAAACACAGAATCTGTTAGCTACTTTTTTTTCTTTTTCACATGGGGCATAACTTTAAATTAAAGATTGAGTCTTTTTGGATATACCAGGGCGTGTTTTTCATCTTAATTGTCTTGTAGCAGACCTGGGATTAGTGCTGACAAGGTGGCGGCCTGGCAAAGTAGTTAGTGACACATCTTACAACCCAAACTTGTTTGTCTTCGGATTTGCGAAACAGCAAGATTCGTGTCTCTTTAGGAAGTCTTCTACTTCTTCATTTGACCTCAAACTCCCGCTACCAAGCCATTAACATACTCAATCTCCCGCTAACAAGCCATGAACATCCTCAAAATCCCGCTACCAAACCATGAACGTCCTCAATCTCCCACTACCAAGCAATGAACGACCTCAATCTCCCGCTACCAAGCCGTGAACGCCCTCAATCTCCAGCTACCAAGCTCTGAACGTCCTCAATCTCCCGCTACCAAGCCCTGAACGTCCTCAATCGCTCGCTACCAAGCTCTGAAATTGGCTTGGTACGTAGCAGGACGTTGTCCGGAGAACGAATGCGTTGTGTCGTAGTTTACAGCTAGACTGCGACTTTAGCACCCGTTGGCCTGATACAGCAGGCATTTTGAGTACCAGGTTAGCCTTCCCTCTGTATGCGAAGTAAACTGGTGTCCTGATCATGCTGAGGTCTCTGCAATAGGAGAGCATCAGTGGAACGGACATTGGATATCGATCCCATTTGTATGTCCAGCAACAATCGTCTTTTGGATGATTGACCTACTTTTAATGAACTGAAGGGGACGGCGTGGACTAGCGGTTAAGTGACACGGCTCAAAATCCAAAGGTGCTGGGTTCTTCTTCTTCTTCTTCTTCTTCTTCTTCTTCTTCTTCTTCTTCTTCGTACGCAGACAGTAACCATTATTTTTTCGAAAAAAGCGGCGGTCATCCTGAGGCTGTCGACACTGCCATAGAGCTTGTCATGTGGTTCCACTGGTGATGGCCACATCTGCTCTCTCTGATCCTCGTATGTCGGGCAGTTCTGCAGCAGATGTTCAGCGGTCATTTTCCCGGTACCACACGGGCATTCGTTGATTCCACCTATCATCATGTGGGCGGGGTACCTCTTTGCTCCCTTTATTTTCTCGGCACATCTTCAGTGATGGTACGCCTAGCATTCCCCGCCACCTGGGAGGTTGACACAATAGGGCAGATGTGCAATGTCCGCTAGTCTGCATCTCTTTTGCGTCCATTGGTATGGCTGATAGCGTACAGAGGTAGAGATCGAGGAAGAAGTGCATTTAACCAGGGGACAAGCCTGGTAATGTCAAGGAGATGTTGTTCGCCTAGTGTGCGGACAAATCTCATGGTCATTGGTTGAGTCTCGACAGTTCACAGTGAGGTGGCTGCTCTACTGTTTTCGACACCCCGACCAAGAACTAAGTCTTATGTTGGTGGTTTCGCACCCCATCGCCGTATAGGGTGAATTATCAAGCAGCTATCCGCCCGCTTTGATCGGCGGACGGCAGAGACCTCTTTCTGCGGCTCTACCAGATAGGGCTGGAGCGCGAGCCCCAGGTCCCGACCATGTCGAAGCCTCCCATTGCAGTGGTGCTGAGATTTTTGGCGGGATTCCGGCTTACAGGCGTTCGGCCGTAATCCCTCACATGGTAGCCTCGCGCCATTGGCTTACCAGCCTGGTACGTGAACCAAAATGTCTGCGGCTTCTCTCGAATTGAGCTGGATTACCGTAGCAACGCCCTGTCATTAGTAGGGTAAAACTGACCTGTCTTCAGATGGTCTATTTCCAGCACCCGTTCACTATTAGACCAGACGAATTAAATTAGGGCTTTTGTTTGTCAATGACCAGGTATCTGAAATCTGCGATTTCTGCGGGGTTAAACACGATTTCCGTAGCGTTCTTTCATTAGAATGTTAAAGAGCTGGCTTATCTTCCGTGAGTCTAATACCAGCACACGTTCGTTATTAGACCCAACGGAAGTGCTCTCGATTTGTCAGTCGTTCTACAGTATTGGCATGTTCAGTCAAATTAATCCGCAGGTTCCACTCCTGGTGGTGCCCTTCCGTTGATTCCTTTAGCGAACACTAGATGCGAGACAATCAAGCTACCGAGAGGATAGCCCCAGATTTTCGAGGGTCTAATTCCAGCACCCGTTCCATATTAGACCCAACGAAAGTGCTCTCGGCATGTTAATCATTTCAGTGTTTAGCCGTCTTGAGTCAAAATAAGCCGCCGGATCCACTCCTGGTGGTGCCCTTCCGTCAATTCCTTTAAGTTTCAGCTTTGCAACCATACTTCCCCCGGAACCCAAACACTTTTGTTTCCCGGAAGCTGCCCGCAGAGTCATCGAAGCGACTCCTGCGGATCGCTAGTCGGCATCGTTTATGGTCAGAACTACGACGGTATCTGATCGTCTTCGCGCCTCTGACTTTCGTTCTTGATTAATGAAAACATTCTTGACAAATGCTTTCGCAGTAGCTCGTCTTGCAGCGATCCAAGAATTTCACCTCTAACGCCGAAATACGAATGTCCCCGTTTGTCCCTGTTAATCATTACCTCCAGTTCCGAAAACCAACAAAATAGAACCGAGGTCCTATTCCATTATTCCATGCACCATTATTCAGGCAGCCGAGGCCTGCTTTGAACACTCTAATTTTTTCAAAGTAAACGCGCCGGCCACCCAGGACGCTCAGCGAAGAGCACCCGTGGGAGAGAGCCGGCAGACGGTAGAGCAGGAGACAACGGGCAGTAAACCGGCGCGAGCCGGACCGCCCGCCTGCGCCTGAGATCCAACTACGAGCTTTTTAACTGCAACAACTTTAATATACGCTATTGGAGCTGGAATTACCGCGGCTGCTGGCACCAGACTTGCCCTCCAATAGATCCTCGTTAAAGGGTTTAAAGTGTACTCATTCCAATTACGGGGCCTCGAAAGAGTCCCGTATTGTTATTTTTCGTCACTACCTCCCCGTGCCGGGAGTGGGTAAGTTGCGCGCCTGCTGCCTTCCTTGGATGTGGTAGCCGTTTCTCATGCTCCCTCTCCGGAATCGAACCCTGATTCCCCGTTACCCGTTACAAACATGGTAGGCATGTCACGTACCATCGACATTTGATAGGGCAGACATTTGAAAGATGCGTCGCCGGCACATGAGACCATGCGATCAGTACAAAGTTATCCAGAGTCACCAATGGGGACGCCGCAACCCCGCGAGGGGAAACGACGATTGGTTTTGAACTAATAAAAGCGCTCTTTCCGCGATGGTCGGAGCTTGGTAAGCATGTATTAGCACTAGAATTGCCACAGTTATCCAAGTAGGATCGTGTCATCTAAGGAACCTCGACTGATTTATTGAGCCATTCGCGGTTTACCGTGAGACAGTGTGAACTTAGACATGCATGGCTTAATCTTTGAGACAAGCAAGACTACTGGCAGGATCAACCAGATATCTGTCGGAGACGTACGTACCGCACACACCGGTCAGCGGAGGACGGGTGTGTAAAAAGCCTCACTGGGACGGCCGCAGGGACCGACTGACGAACAGACGGACGGTTGTTCCCCCCGTCCATAACTCCGTCGACCTAGGACCGCCTGACAGGGGCCCCTACACACACCAGACGACCGACCGACCGGGCTCGCTCGAGGAGGGATGGCAGCGCTCTGTGCAGAACGGATCCCAACGACCCCGGCGATGAATTTCACTGGGACTAGAGACAATTTGGCCTGCCGGCCTGCCCTTCTCCCGAGGATTGGTCCCCGGGAGAACACAGGGCCTTCAGGCACAATTCCTGCTTTCCATTTGCCAGTCACAAGCTCTTTGCGAGAGTCTGACTACCAGCGAGACGAACTGTCGAGCTCTGCTATAAGCCTTAGATAAATCACTACCAACTGACAACGTTTCTCGATACGGACCAGAGCAACGCGCCTGGGCGGAGGAGACGAAAAAAAAAACCGCATCCCGAAACCTCTACGGGGAAAGGCGAGCAAGCGTTTTCCGCAAGCCCGCGCTATCACTCCGCCTGGCGGGACTGAGATCGCTTTACGAACACTGGTTGAAATTGAATCGCGGTGGCGAGACAACTACCCCAGATGGTGCTGGGTTTGATTCCCTTTACATCACCGACCGTTACCCCGGGGAAGCAAACCTTTAGAAAATGCAGGAGGAAGCACACCTTTACATAAAATGCATGCCAAAGTCGGATGCATTGAGCCGACAGGCGCAAAATAAAACGCTTAGTGCAACGCACACCGCCTTGGGGAATAGACAAATAAGGTGAACGTCAAAAAAAATAAATAAATGAAAATCCGTAGACGGCAAATTAATCTTTAAAAAAACAAACAGAGTTAGGTTCAGCAGAGAGGGACGACTGCAATAACAGAGCAGAAATGTGTACAGAGAGCTAGGCGCGGGAACAATAAGTATCTACACCCTTCACCATTTGCTGACAGATACTGACCACCATAGATCTGCCCAAAGTGCATTGATGTCGATTCTCAACAGAACCGAATAGAAGAAGAAAATGCAGAGAATAAAAGAACAAGCAACTCATTTTACATGAAATCAGAAGAAGAAAATCTAGGAACAAATGATAAAATAATAAAAAAAACTCTTACCCAATGAAATCAGAAAAAAACCAAAACAAATGGTGGTTTATTGTGAAGGTGTTATTATTGCGGGAACCTTTACCTGCAGCTTCGCTACCTGCTCCTTGTGGATTCTTGACTCAGCCTCATGCTTCAACTTCAAGGAACTGAGCTCACAAATGAGTACTTCCTTTTCCTTGAAGTAACCTTGGGACTCGACCTTCAGTGTCTCGATGATCTCGTCTCTATTCATCGTATTGAAGGTTTCATACATTCGAACCTTTTCCTCTAGAATGTTGGCTTCTTTCTGCAATCGTAAATAAGGCTAGTAAACAAAACACAGTACACGCAATAACTGAAAGGACAAGCATATTTTAAGCACATCATAATATCGAAGGACAATCAGGTGAAACACACCAATCAAGACCACACCTGGGAGCGAAGAATAATCAGGGTCAGGGGAAACACACCGATCAAAATGCCATCTGGGACCAAAGTTATCAGGGTCAGGTGAAACACACCGATCAAGACCCAACTTTGGAGCGAAGAATAAACAGGGTCAGGTGAAACACATCGATCAAGATGCCACCTGGGACCAAAGTAATCAGGGTCAGGTGAAACACACCCATCACGATGCCACATGGGACCAAAGTAATCAGGGTCAGGTGAAGCACACCGATCAAGACCCAACCTGGGAGCGAAGAATAATCAGGGTCATGTGAAACATACCGATCACGACAGGTTCTCATTCCTACTCCAGTATCACATCAGTTTGTCTAACGATGTTGGGCTTGACACTGTAATTCCCAGAATGGCGAGCTTACTGGATAAGCCTCGTATTGCACTACAACAAGGAGAAGCACCTTCTCGAATAATCCTTGGACTATAAGAAGTGAAAATGCATATGGCTGCCATATACACATCGTCAAGATTTGCCTCAAGTCAACACGAGCAGTTCCAACAACAGAAACAAGGGGGTCAACTCTAGTGGCGGCCCATTACTCCGGCTTGAATAGGAACAAGGACAACAGAAAGGGTCTACTATAAGTAAAAAATGAACTGATAGCAGAACGTGATGAGTTACGGGTCTTTTGACCGACGGGAGATAGGTTCAAACCTCGGTAAGTTTTTTTTCTTCCTGTCAGGAATAAAACACAAATCTAACCTGTACATTGTGGTGACTGCATGAACAAGTGGCCTTCATTCCTCACTCCTACATATCGTATCAGTGTACATGAGCAATGTGAATATACATCGTTTTGATATTTTGTTCGCGAGTGTACATGTCAGATTGTGGGCGAGTTTTGATAGTGTACATGTCATATTATGGGCGAGTTTTGATAGTGTACATGTCATATTATGGGCGAGTTTTGATAGTGTACATGTCATATTATGGGCGAGTTTTGATAGTGTACATGTCATATTTTGGGCGAGTTTTGATAGTGTACATGTCAGATTGTGGGCGAGTTTTGATAGTGTACATGTCAGATTGTGGGCGAGTTTTGATAGTGTACATGTCAGATTCAGACGTAACACAACGTCACGGCGTGAATTGATCAGCCTTCTCCGTCCATATTGACAACCATATTGACAACTATATTGACAACCATATTGACAACCATATTGACAACCCTGGATGGTTGTCGGGTTCGGACTTCACAAGATATTCCCTTCAACTCCCCTGTGCTCCCTGCAATGTGCTATACTGGTGAGAGATGGATATTTACTAACGCAATATAACAGAAACTAAAAGAGACAGATGCCATCCTTGACAGACGACATAGCCGGGCTTACTCTCCGCAGTCAGCTCAAGTATAATGTCCACAATACCGACATACAACAATTGACCTCTGTGAGGAATACCTACAGCCAAACGACAACCCAAACTATCTGGGAGTCACATTTGATCGGCGCATGACATGGAAAAGTCAGATCGAGAGAAACCGAATGAGAGCCAGAGAAAGAATGGCAATCATGAGGAAACTTGCTGGCACAAGCTGGGGAGCAGACGAAAGTATACTAAAGAAACTGTACACTGGAAGAGTGAGACCAGTTCTGGAGTATGGCATTGCGGCATGGACAATAGCAGCAAATGAGAACTTCGATAAAATTAGCAAACTCCAAAACCAAGCCATGAAAGTTATAACAGGAGGCATGAAGTCAACACCAATTGTAGAACTTGAAAAGATTACAAAACTGCAATCCATGGCCGACAGAAGAGACTGCAGAGCCCAGCTGCAATCAGAGAAACTCAGAAGACTGACTGACCATCCAATGTACCAGAGACTAAACAATTTCAGAAATGGGAAACTAAAGCGAAGAAACTTTGCAGAAATAGCCAAAGCAAAGATGCACTAAAAACCCATGAACGCACTAACAAGAAAGCCCATCCCTACTGTACGAAAACCTACCTGGAGGTAGCATATATTTCCAGAGGTGGTAGAAAATATATCAGGTATTGGAAACAAAAACTGCCAGACTGAAAAAGAAAGAAGAGATACTACCCTGAGCTACATATCGAAAAAGTACCCAAGCATGGAATGGACCCATGCATACACCGACGGTTCTGTAACAAACACAACACAGAACGGAGGGGCAGGAGCATTTCTGAACCTACCAAATGGCAGAAAAATAACACTGTCATTCGCTACTGGAAAATACACAAGCAATTTCAGAGCGGAGGCAAAAGCACTGAGGGCGGCAGTGGAAGAAATGGTGACAGGTAAAAGTAATGAAAGCCATATAGAACTGCTTACAGATGTCTTGGCCGTAGTCACAGCACTAAAAAGCCAGAAAAATACTGAACAATGATTTAAGAGCAGTACTCTGTCAACTATGCCAGCAGTCCGCACCAAAAAGGGTAGTGGTACAGTGGGTTCCATCCCACTGCAACATCCAAGGCAACGAGGAGGCAGACAGACTGGCAAAAGAAGGGGCAAGACTACCACAACCAGATACTAGTATGACATACGAAGAGTCAAAACGGCTTATTAGAGCTAGATACATGACCAAATGGGAAACCGAACATACTGGCTACACAAAAAACGATGCCTATTACCAGTTGAACAGAAGAGAGCAGGTCGTAGTCTTCAGACTTCGCACTGGCCACAATAGACTGAGGTACCACTTATTCAAGAAATTGTAGATAGGTGGCACTGACGAATGCCCGTGTGGTACCGGAAAAATGATCGCTGAACATTTGCTGCAAAACTGCCCGACATTAGAGGATCAGAGAGAGCAGATGTGACAAGCTCTATGGCAGTGTCGACAGCCTCAGGATGACCGCCGCTTTTTTCGAAAAAATAATGGTTACTGTCTGACTGCGTACGATGAAGAAGAAGAAGAAGAATAAACTGACCTGTAGTGAGTGAATAAACTGACCTGTAGTGAGTGAATAAACTGACCTGTAGTGAGTGAATAAACTGACATGTAGTGAGTGAATAAACTGACCTGTAGTGAGTGAATAAACTGACTTGTAGTGAGTGAATAAACCTGTAGTGAGTTAATGAAAGGACGAAAGAACTCACTTGTAGTGAGTTAATGAAAGGATGAAAGAACTGACCTGTAGTGAGTTAATGAAAGGATGAAAGAACTGACCTGAAGTGAGTAAATGAAAAGATGAAAGAACTCACCTGTAGTGAGTTAATAAAAGGATGAAAGAACTCACCTATAGTGAGTTAATGAAAGGACAAAAGAACTCACCTGTAGGGAGTAAATGAAAGGACGAAAGAACTCACCTGTAGTGAGTTAATGAAAGGACGAAAGAACTCACCTGTAGTGAGTTAATGAAAGGATGAAAGAACTCACCTGTAGGGAGTGCCTATCTTTATCCCACATGAGAACCGTCTCATCCAGAGACTTCCGTGACTTCTCCAGGTTGGACTCTAACGCTCGCTTGTCCCCCGTGGCCCTGTCCAGCTCGCCTTGAAGCCGCTTCACGGCCTCCTTTAATCGAAAGCTCTCCTTCTCCACGTCTGTTTGACAACCAGGAGGCATATCCCGGGCCACAATGGAAGAACTCGAAACCTGGCCCCTCAATTTCGAAATCTCTGCCTCCTTCTCTTTCAACTGTGTAGATATTAATGTTATCTTCGCATTCGATTTCTCAATTTCTCGTTTTTGCCCGTCAATGCCGATATTGAGTTTACACAAAATATCATCTTTTTCTTTCAATCTCTCGTCTCGTATTCTAATAGCCTCATTCAGTCCTCGTATCTTGTCTTCCCTCTGAGACACCTGCGCCCTCAAGTTCCTCTCCTCTTCCTCATGTTTTCTCTTTTCCCCATCCCGTCCTTCAACCTTTTCAGCAAAGGTCATCAACTCGCGATCTTTCTCCTTCAAAGCCGCGTCGTTCTCCGTAGATATCTTCTCTTTGGCGCTGATTTCTCTCTTCAGATCACAGACAGTCTTCTCTAAGACGATGACTTCGTTCATCTTCTGATTTAACTGCTCCTCCAGGTCCGCCTTTTCCTTGTCAGAGGCGGCGTTCTTTGATCTCCAAATGTCGTTAATCTGTGGGCAAAAAAATGCAACCAAATTTGAAACACCATAGACTCCAAGTTTTCAGTGTATGCATTCAGGTTTCACAAGATAATCTTTCAAACACATCGTTCCCCGAAATACTGGGGTGAAAAGAGGGAGGGGATTGTGTATGGCTGCGCAGGAAAGTTGTTAACGATACGGCTCGCAATCTAAACAAAACCTACATATTTTTAGAATTAGTAAGGCTGTTCCCTAGAACGTAAACCGACTAATGCGTGCTGAATTCGGATGCACTGGGTCGTAAGGCGTACAATAAACTCAGCATAACGTACTTCGCCTTAGGAAACAGGCGATTGAGAAAAAAATAAACTACAAAGCAGTATCTGATTTTACTGGGACCCAAAAGCGAGCAAAGAATAGTAACACTGCACTCTAATAGGCGATTCGAAAGCGATAACTAAGGAAGGTTGGGCATGGGGCCAGATATCATTTGGTGACTTGCATGCTCCACAGGAAACTGAACGATTTTTAATTGATGAATACGAAGGAAGAAAAGAATACGACCATCGTAGCACATCAAAAGCATTGTCAAAGGCAACAAAGCATGGTTGTGTATGGGGCCAGCAGCTTATATATAACGCTACAGAAATCCTAACTACCAGCAATACAGAAACTGCTTTAGTACAATCTTCATTTCCAAGTTTAGCGGTCGACCTATGCTCCGTATGTGCCGAAGTGAAGATATGAAGAATGAGAAATACAAGTCAGCAAGGAAGGCATTTAGCAAGTAATACCGTTCCAAAGGAAGCCTTCACGGCACCATGCCTCTCCGTCGGTAACTTAGTCAGGTTATATTGCACTGCTGGTCACATCTTACGACATTCTCTAAGTGTGGCAGTGTTTTTTTTTCGGTCTCTCTCTCTCTCTCTCTATCGCTATCTCTCTCTCTCTCTCTCTCTCTCTCTCACACACACACACACGAACAAATAAACACATGCATCCCTCTGAGAAACCACCCCGAACAATTTTTCTTTAGATGTCAGCATTGACCCCTAACTGAAACAGTGTCTTATCGTCCTATCATGACCCTAACTTGAACCCTGTCTTACTATCCTTACTGTGACACTTACTATCCTTACTGTGACACTTACTATCCTTACTGTGACACTATCCTTACGGTGACACTTACTATCCTTACTGTGACACTATCCTTACTGTGACACTTACTATCCTTACTGTGACACTATCCTTACTGTGACACTTACTATCCTTACTGTGACACTATCCTTACTGTGACACTTACTATCCTTACTGTGACACTTACTATCCGTACTGTGACACTTACTATCCTTACTGTGACACTTACTATCCTTACTGTGACACTTACTATCCTTACTGTGACACTTACTATCCGTACTCTGGCACTTACTATCCGTACTGTGACACTTACTATCCGTACTGTGACACTTACTATCCTTACTGTGACACTTACTATCCTTACTGTGACACTTACTATCCTTACTGTGACACTTACTATCCTTACTGTGACACTTACTATCCTTACTGTGACACTTACTATCCTTACTGTGACACGTACTATCCTTACTGTGACACTTACTATCCGTACTGTGACACTTACTATCCTTACTGTGACACTATCCTTACTGTGACACTTACTATCCTTACTGTGACACTTACTATCCTTACTGTGACACTATCCTTACTGTGACACTATCCTTACTGTGACACTATCATTACTGTGACACTTACTATCCGTACTGTGACACTTACTATCCTTACTGTGACACTATCCTTACTGTGACACTTACTATCCTTACTGTGACACTTACTATCCTTACTGTGACACTTACTATCCTTACTGTGACACTTACTATCCTTACTGTGACACTTACTATCCTTACTGTGACACTTACTATCCTTACTGTGACACTATCCTTACTGTGACACTTACTATCCTTACTGTGACACTTACTTTCCTTACTGTGACACTATCCTTACTGTGACACTTACTATCCTTACTGTGACACTTACTATCCTTACTGTGACACCTACTATCCTTACTGTGACACTATCCTTACTGTGACACTTACTATCCTTACTGTGACACTTACTATCCTTACTGTGAATTTATCCTTACTGTGACACTATCCTTACTGTGACACTTACTATCCTTACTGTGACACTATCCTTACTGTGACACTTACTATCCTTACTGTGACACTTACTATCCTTACTGTGACACTATCCTTACTGTGACACTTACTATCATTACTGTGACACTTACTATCCTTACTGTGACACTATCCTTACTGTGACACTATCCTTACTGTGACACTTACTATCCTTACTGTGACACTTACTATCCTTACTGTGACACTTACTATCTTTACTGTGACACTTACTATCCTTACTGTGACACTATCCTTACTGTGACACTTACTATCCTTACTGTGACACTTACTATCCTTACTGTGACACTTACTATCCTTACTGTGACACTTACTATCCTTACTGTGACACTTACTATCCTTACTGTGACACTTACTATCCTTACTGTGACACTATCCTTACTGTGACACTTACTATCCTTACTGTGACACTTACTTTCCTTACTGTGACACTATCCTTACTGTGACACTTACTATCCTTACTGTGACACTTACTATCCTTACTGTGACACCTACTATCCTTACTGTGACACTATCCTTACTGTGACACTTACTATCCTTACTGTGACACTTACTATCCTTACTGTGACACTATCCTTACTGTGACACTATCCTTACTGTGACACTTACTATCCTTACTGTGACACTATCCTTACTGTGACACTTACTATCCTTACTGTGACACTTACTATCCTTACTGTGACACTATCCTTACTGTGACACTTACTATCCTTACTGTGACACTTACTATCCTTACTGTGACACTATCCTTACTGTGACACTATCCTTACTGTGACACTTACTATCCTTACTGTGACACTTACTATCCTTACTGTGACACTTACTATCTTTACTGTGACACTTACTATCCTTACTGTGACACTTACTATCCTTACTGTGACACTTACTATCCTTACTGTGACACTTACTATCCTTACTGTGACACTTACTATCCTTACTGTGACACTTACTATCCTTACTGTGACACTTACTATCCTTACTGTGACACTTACTATCCTTACTGTGACAATATCCTTACTGTGACACTTACTATCCTTACTGTGACACTTACTATCCTTACTGTGACACTTACTATCCTTACTGTGACACTATCCTTACTGTGACACTTACTATCCTTACTGTGACACTTACTATCCGTACTGTGACACTTACTATCCGTACTGTGACACTTACTATCCTTACTGTGACACTTACTATCCTTACTGTGACACTTACTATCCTTACTGTGACACTTACTATCCGTACTCTGACACTTACTATCCGTACTGTGACACTTACTATCCTTACTGTGACACTTACTATCCTTACTGTGACACTTACTATCCTTACTGTGACACTTACTATCCTTACTGTGACACTTACTACCCTTACTGTGACACTTACTATCCTTACTGTGACACTTACTATCCGTACTGTGACACTTATTATCCTTACTGTGACACTATCCTTACTGTGACACTATCCTTACTGTGACACTTACTATCCTTACTGTGACACTTACTATCCTTACTGTGACACTTACTATCCTTACTGTGACACTTACTATCCTTACTGTGACACTTACTATCCTTACTGTGACACTATCTTTACTGTGACACTTACTATCCTTACTGTGACACTTACTTTCCTTACTGTGACACTATCCTTACTGTGACACTTACTATCCGTACTGTGACACTTATTATCCTTACTGTGACACTTACTATCCTTACTGTGACACTTACTATCCTTACTGTGACACTTACTATCCTTACTGTGACACTTACTATCCTTACTGTGACACTTACTATCCTTACTGTGACACTATCTTTACTGTGACACTTACTATCCTTACTGTGACACTTACTTTCCTTACTGTGACACTATCCTTACTGTGACACTTACTATCCTTACTGTGACACTTACTATCCTTACTGTGACACTTACTATCCTTACTGTGACACTATCCTTACTGTGACACTATCCTTACTGTGACACTTACTATCCTTACTGTGACACTATCCTTACTGTGACACTTACTATCCTTACTGTGACACTTACTATCCTTACTGTGACACTATCCTTACTGTGACACTTACTATCCTTACTGTGACACTTACTATCCTTACTGTGACACTATCCTTACTGTGACACTATCCTTACTGTGACACTTACTATCCTTACTGTGACACTTACTATCCTTACTGTGACACTTACTATCTTTACTGTGACACTTACTATCCTTACTGTGACACTTACTATCCTTACTGTGACACTTACTATCCTTACTGTGACACTTACTATCCTTACTGTGACACTTACTATCCTTACTGTGACACTTACTATCCTTACTGTGAAACTTACTATCCTTACTGTGACACTTACTATCCTTACTGTGGCACTATCCTTACTGTGACACTTACTATCCTTACTGTGACACTTACTATCCTTACTGTGACACTTACTATCCTTACTGTGACACTTACTATCCTTACTGTGACACTTACTATCCTTACTGTGACACTTACTATCTTTACTGGGACACTATCCTTACTGTGACACTTACTATCCTTACTGTGACACTATTTTTACTGTGACACTTACTATCCTTACTGTGACACTATCCTTACTGTGACACTTACTATCCTTACTATGACACTTACTATCCTTACTGTGACACTATCCTTACTGTGACACTTACTATCCTTACTGTGACACTTATTATCCTTACTGTGACACTTACTATCCTTACTGTGACACTTACTATCCTTACTGTGACACTTACTATCCTTACTGTGACACTTACTATCCTTACTGTGACACTATCCTTACTGTGACACTTACTATCCTTACTGTGACACTTACTGTCCTTACTGTGACACTATCCTTACTGTGACACTATCCTTACTGTGACACTATCCTTACTGTGACACTTACTATCCTTACTGTGACACTTACTATCCTTACTGTGACACTTTCTCCGAACCCTCCTGGCGTCCTACCTATTCCTGTGATGTTCCTGTTGCTACGAAAGCCACCTTATCCAGTGAATTAAACTCTTGTCGACGTTTATTTGGAAGCTGGTTACAGTTACTCTTCTCACACCATGAGGCATACTTGAGTAAGTGGACCAAAGGTCCACCCGGCTGCAGTGCAATGCCAGGCTTGTCAGTAATATCACCACTATGGGATTATTCCTGTGATAAGTTATTTAACACATTCTTGACAAAACTGTACCCCAGGCATCCACAGAGGCGTGCTGTCGCTCTCAGCTAATACCGAAGTGTATGGATCCTGATAGTTTCTTTAGTTTGCTGTTTGTCCACACTCCTATTCTGTACTATGTATGTCCCTTCGTGCGTAATCCTCTTTTGACTCCAAACTCCCTGCAACCTGTGGTTTGCTGAATCTCGATTTGAGTGTTTGCAAATAAGAGGCGCACAGTAATTGATTTCTGTATGTTTCCTTTACTTGATCGTTAAGAACCAGATATTTGAAGCACTCTGAAAATGTGCACATCAGACAAGACGCAAGAAAGTAAGGTAACAGGCAATCTGGAGTTTAACCACGGACGGTCAAATGGCACATGTGCAAACTGGAGTCTAACCACGGGCGGTCAAGTGACAGATGTGCAATCTGGAGTCTAACCACGGGCGATCAAGTGACAGATGTGCAATCTGGAGTCTAACCACGGGCGGTCAAGTGACAGATGTGCAATCTGGAGTCTAACCACGGGCGATCAAGTGACAGATGTGCAATCTGGAGTCTAACCACGGGCGGTCAAGTGGCAGATGTGCAATCTGGAGTTTAACCACGGGTGGCCAGGTGACAGTTAGAGACCTGGAGTCGAACCATGGATCGCCAGTTGACAGTTAGAGATGGGATTTGAACAACGTATCGCCAGTTGACAGTTAGAGACCGGGATTTGAACCACGGATCAATAGGTGACAGATTTGCAACAACGAATCGCCATGTGACTGATGTGCAGCCTGGAGTCTAACCACGGATCGCCAGGTGACAGGTGTGTAAACTGGAGCCAAACCACGGACCACTAGGTGACAGACGGTGAGAAATAAGACACGAGTTTGACGATTCGACTTAAAACACCCCTAGTCAGGTCATCCGGAGGTCCATGGAGCAAATCTGGAAAGTCTATTACTTTACTGTCTGTTCTATTGTCTGATGTATATGTTTTTAAAGTGCTAAACCATATAATTGTCTTTGTGGTTGTTGTTATCGCTACTTTGTACTTTTCCTCTCAATTGCACAGGTTTCCATCTGTTGCGTTAATCTTCTAATTTTCCATCCTGTGTGCTTTTCGGTAAGTTCTCCAAATATCATAACTGTCGGAATTAATCTTAATCTTTAGAGCAGATTTCATGTCTGTTTTTTTTGGCTTTCTCAGCGTTAATATGTGATCCATGTACCTGACTTTTGTTTTCTCAGCGTTAATATGCGATCCATGTACCTTACTTTTTTTTTTCTTGATCTCTAAAGGTAAAAGAAGTAATAACAAACATTGTTATCTGGAATGAAGTGTTACACACTTCATTGTGTTAGGTGCAATTTTGTTTATGAGATGGGATGGCCAGTTCCCTTCCTTGCTGCCTTTCATTTCCTAGCAACAAGGCAATCCATGTTGCTGAATACTGATGCAAGATATATAACGTGGTACTTGGACACGGAAAGTAAGTAAGTATTTCCTAGCAGGAATGCTTGACTAGTTCCTGAAATTCTTGCTAACTTTCACTACTTTCAGCTAGCAGAACAACATTACACACGAAAGGACAGTGAAGCATGCTCATAAATTAGGAAATAGTAGGTAAACCAACGTGCAGGTTAGAAGAATGATATGCAGGGTGTTTGAAGGATACACACAGCCTCCACTACAGCAACATGCGGACTGGAATAGATAATAACACTGAAAAGCTTGTAATATTGTGCACGGTTGCAGTTTTTTTGAAGTCACAATTTTACTTCTCCCAGATGAATAACCACATTTTTCTTACGCTATCTACCCAGAACATTTTGGTTTTAGAACGTCAGAGACTCGCAGCTTACCTTTTCTTCCGTGTCGGATCAATTCTTTCCCTAGAAGTCCAAGATATGGACTTGTATTTTCACAATCTATGTATTGTGGATTCTTGGAAAGTGTTTAGAACTAAGAAAATTTGACCATTCTTCACTTAATTAACTGTTTTCAGCCTATCTAGAGTAAAGGGTTACCACTACAGTTGACCTCCTTTAGGAAGCCTGTGCTAAAATATTGCGTGTGCTCTTGCAGAGGTAATTTATATAACAATATATTACACTATAAGGTTGCTAGCACCATGCCCAACTCTCTTTAGTCACGTTTTTCAACCATGAATCGATATGCAGTCGTCCTATTATTTCATGTGCAGTAAGGACTCCGGGATCTACTGGGGGAATTGAACCATTTTTACTATTAAATACTTGAGTGGCAGTGTGGTTTGAGCTCTTGCTTCTCAGGACAAATGTGCCAGGTTCAAATCTTAATTTCAACACGTCCAAATATAACTAGCTGTAAATGTGTAGCCGACTTACTGTTCGAGAAGTCAAGTCAGGGAGGGAGGGAAAAGTCCAGCCCCCATTTGACAAAAGCTGAGCCGTCGTAACTATGAAGCCCGTTGCGCTGTATCCCTTGCGACAGTATCTGTTGTGGGACTAATTTAACATTTGTAGCTGGTCAATGATTGAATGGGCATTGTTCTTTGCTCCCGAAAGTCTAGATGTTGGAATTAATAACATACCAATGCAGATAATAACATAGAGATACAAGGATAATATGAAAAACACTCAATAGATACACTGGAGGAATTTTTTTAGGGGGTGGGGGAGAGAGGATGGGGGATGCAAGAAATTTCTGTCGTCGACACCTACATGATGATGATGGAAGGCTTGGGTGAAACCACTACAGGCGATGATATGGGGGGTGCAGGTTGTCGTGGAATGTCATTGGGTTGTGTGCAACTGGTGCGCGAGACGAAGCTGAAAGTATAGGTATTCAGAAAGAGATGGCATTTTGAGTGAGGGGTGTTAGCTAAAGTGCTGATGATAATGACAATGAAAGATTTGAAAAATAAAAAATAGAAACATTATTATTATTATGAAACATGAAGCAAATAAATAAAGGCTTCGAAAAAAGATACAACCAAACAACCCACATAATAATACATTTAGTCTTAGTACTTTCCCTAATCATCAAATATGTCTTCCGAATTCTTGCATTGAAGTGTCTCAAATCCTTGTGATCTCCTTTGAAACACAAAGCTGATCGTGATCTCTTTAATTGGCCTCTTTCTTCTGGTTCCCTTAGAAACACGGCACTATGACAGTAAGTCCACGGATTAATCCCCCTCGTTCGCTTAGAGCTTTACGATTGCAATGCCTGCAATAATTGATTTTTACTGAAATGATCGCGTTCTCCTTGGAGCACAATGTTGTTTGAGCATGAATAAACGTCATCCAAAGTGTTACTGTTTATGCTCAATATGAATAAACGTCATCCAAAGTGTTACTGTTTATGCTCAATATGAATAAACGTCATCCAAAGTGTTACTGTTTATGCTCAATATGAATAAACGTCATCCAAAGTGTTACTGTTTATGTTCAATATGAATAAACGTCATCCAAAGTGTTACTGTTTATGTTCAATATGAATAAACGTCATCCAAAGTGTTACTGTTTATGCTCAATATGAATAAACGTCATCCAAAACGTTGCTGTTAATGCTCAACATGAATAAACGTCATCCAAAATGTTGCTGTTTATGTTAAACACGAAAAAACGTCATCCAAAATGTTGCTGTTAATGCTCAACATGAATAAACGTCATCCAAAGTGTTACTATTTATGCTCAAAATGAATAAACGTCATCCAAAGTATTACTGTTTATGCTCAATATGAATAAACGTCATCCAAAACGTTGCTGTTAATGCTCAATATGAATAAACGTCATCCAAAGTGTTACTGTTTATGCTCAATATGAATAAACGTCATCCAAAACGTTGCTGTTAATGCTCAACATGAATAAACGTCATCCAAAATGTTGCTGTTTATGTTAAACACGAAAAAACGTCATCCAAAATGTTGCTGTTAATGCTCAACATGAATAGACGTCATCCAAAACGTTGCTGTTTATTCTAAATATGAATAAACGTCATCCATATGGTTTCCTTTCAAACATCACGTTGCAGCAGCCATTCTCCAATTACATTCTTTTTGTGCCGTCTTCCTCAATTTTATAAGTGAAACAACTACCACAAACCTAACCTCCTCTATCTACCCCTACTTTAATCTCCTCTACATACCACAACCCTAATCTCCTTTACCTACTACAACCCTAATCTCCTCTACCTGCCCCAACCCTAATCTCCTCTACTTACCACAACCCTAATCTCCTCTACCTACCACAACCCTAATCTCCTCTACCTACCACAACCCTAATCTCCTCTACCTACCACAACCATAATCTTCTCTACTTACCACAACCCTAATCTCATCTATCTGCCACAACCCTGATCTCCTCTACCTACCACCAGCTTAATTTTCTCTACTTACCACAAACCTATTGTCTTCTACCTACCATTAACCTAATCTTCAACTGTGCTTCCTAGGCGTTCTCTGACCTCCAAGATCTTTAAGCCTGCTGAGGTTTTCTCTTCAGCACACTTCCTTCTTTGCTTTCTTTACAGTTGACCTTCCGAGAAGCCTGCCCCAAAATATGGTAGAGAGATTTGTCATCAGGAGGTTGCCAAACCAATAGTTACCATGTATGACACGCAAAATCAAGACATGTCGGCCTATTCTTTCCTCATAATTTAAAAAGCCCCAAGACACAAACTGAGAGAAGTCAAATACAAATTTCATATTCAACAAAGTAATAACAGAATAAATAAAAAACTGTATTTAAAAAAGACATATGAATATCAAAACAGTTTGACAGTTAGGTAAATAATAGGAGATGAATAGGCCAAAATCTACTAAGGAAACCTACAACATAGTCAGACAGGACTTACATTGGAACCAACATGGAAATAAAAGGTGTGGAGGTCAAACAACTGATAAAAAACACTAAGAAGATAATCCAAAACTGAAACCCAGAAAGAATGACTTACAGCTCTATGTTTTTATAGCGTCTCTAGAGACTGACAGTTTCAGTCCTATGTTCCTATAAAATCTGTAAAGTGACTTAACCGTTCTATGTTCCTATACATTCTGTAGAGTGACTTAACAATCCTATGTTCCTATAAAATATGTAGAGAGTGACTGTTATAGTCCTGTGTAATCAAAAGGAAGATACAAAAGGATTGAAACAAGCAACACAGAAAACAAGATATGAAAACAGAATAATACAAGAGAAATATTTAATGCAAGACTTCGTGTGGCCAAGTGGTTGTGATACCGGTGAGAAGACCAAGGTGACATGAGTTCAAATCCTCTTTATTTTAAAAACAAGATAAAAATAGAAACATAATCTGTGCACAATGTTGTGGCTGCTGAAATGAACTGTATTTATTTCAAAGCTCGTAATATCCTCCCATAGGACGTCAGCAGTAAATGCCGTAATGACAGTTTTTGTATAAAACAAAATAATGCCACACAATTAAGGATATAAAGAAGTTTTACTTTAGAACCATATCACAGATTCAACAACGTTTCAACCTGAAGGTCTTTGTCAAGGATTGTATGAAATTAGAATATTACTGACTAAATAACAGTCAACTGAGTTGAGTACTAAGAATATCAGTATAAGATGGCTTTCAGGTAGAAGATGAACATAATGTAACGAATCATGCCAGTAATTATGGCATGATGTAGAGCATCAAAAGTAGCAACTAGACCAGCAGATAAGTGAAAATGAAGTACAACAAATCAATTGAAAAAAAATGACAACAGGTACACTATCTGAGATTGAGGCAGAGAACAGAAAGAGAGAAGATACTGGACAGCTCAGCATCACCGTATGGAAGAGAGTCAACAACAGAATTGATAAACATTACTAGAGACAGAGGGTGACAAAGAGCAAATAATGGACAATTTAACATCTGGGCATTGAAAAGAATAAACAAGACAAAGGAAAAAAGCAAGTGATTAAAATATGTAAATATAACAAACATAAAAGGTAGTTGTGAAGCAAATCAATTATTGTGCATAATTAATAAAATTGCTAAACTTTAAAAACAAAACATGAAAATGAGGACTTGTTAATACTTTCCTAGGCACACTTTCTAACGAGCAAGTAACTTAGAGGCTAACAGCTAGAACTGATGACATCAAAACAAGTACACATACACACCTCTTCAACCTTATATTCTAGCTCCTTAGTCTTGAGTTTATATTTCTGGAGTTCTTCCTCAAGTTTGGAAGCTTCCTCGGTCGTTCCATTTGTGTCTTCCGCTAGTCGCCTCAACTCTCGGAATTTCTGAGAATGTTGAGAGTTTAAGTCAGAGTTAATGTACAGGTTGCGATTGTTAGCTTTGTCATGAGTAGATTGCAGACAGAGAGACCTCCATCATACTAAGACTAGTGTGGATCTGCTACCCTGAGCATGCTGAGGTTTACGGCAATGAAAACGCCGAAATCAGTAATAGAGATCTCAAACCATCAGGAGCTAGTGTGGACCTAATGTCCTAGTCACGTTAGGATTTATAACGACATAATAACTGATATTTTGCTCTGAAAGTCCCATTATGGGGATATAGATAAGAAGGACATACTAAGGAAATCAATGATCATCTGTTACACAATGATACTCTAATCTATATATTAGTCTGTTATATAATGCCACTATAATGTATATATCATTCTGTTACATAATGACACTATAATCTATATATCAGTCTGTTACATAAGGACACTATAATCTATATATCAGTCTGTTACATAATGACACTATAATCTATATATCAGTACTATTTATTTGCTAGAATATTACATAAATTGACACATGCATGAGTCGGACATGGAAAGAGGATACAATGTAGCAGGAGTGTGTAGAATCAGGAAACAACAAGAACCATTAGAATCATATACTTGACTATCTGCTTGAATAGACATTGCATCTACATTGTCTGCCTAAAATATTGTGATGTTTGATTTGCTTGGCCGTGGGGAATAAGCTTGATCTCCCAACAGGAGCGTCAGCTGGGTTGTGGATAGCTAAATGGCCTATATATCTGAAGGTTATCTATAAATACCAAATAAATAGTTGTGAACAAGAATGGTAGCCTGCAAGGAGGCAGCCCCTCCATCATTCACAACAGGCTAATCACCTGTTTGTTGACTCACTCAATTACAAGTCAACGAAGGAAGAGAACCAGATAGACCTTAAACATGACAAGCTGATAACTACATGAAATATTATAAGTATAAACGGATAGGAGAAAAACCTCACAAAGACATGAAGACATTCAATTTGGAAATCCTAGCTCTCACAGAAACTAAGAAAAATGGACAAAGGAGGGGGCGCATAGATCTTGAGGAGAGTATGCTTCTCTACAGCGGAGTTTCCCACAATCGACAGAGCCAAAAGAGGAGGTGGCTGTATTGTGTCTAGGGATCAGTGGGACAACATTATGGAATGGCAATTTGTCCATCACGGTACTAATCAGTAGGACAACATTATGGAATGGAAATTTGTCCATCACGGTACTAATCAGTAGGACAACATTATGGAATGGCAATTTGTCCATCACGGTACTAATCAGTGGGACAACATTATGGAATGGCAATTTGTCCATCACGGTACTAATCAGTGGGACAACATTATGGAATGGCAATTTGTCCATCACGGTACTAATCAGTGGGACAACATTATGGAATGGCAATTTGTCCATCATGGTACTAATCAGTAGGACAACATTATGGAATGGCAATTTGTCCATCATGGTACTAATCAGTAGGACAACATTATGGAATGGCAATTTGTCCATCACGGTACTAATCAGTAGGACAACATTATGGAATGGCAATTTGTCCATCACGGTACTAATCAGTAGGACAACATTATGGAATGGCAATTTGTCCATCACGGTACTAATCAGTGGGACAACATTATGGAATGGCAATTTGTCCATCATGGTACTAATCAGTAGGACAACATTATGGAATGGCAAGTTGTCCATCATGGTACTAATCAGTAGGACAACATTATGGAATGGCAATTTGTCCATCACGGTACTAATCAGTAGGACAACATTATGGAATGGCAATTTGTCCATCATGGTACTAGAATTTAATGAAAAAGCCAAGTTAATCAACATTGCTATTGTTTATTCATACAATGATGACATTGAATAAATGACAAAGATGAGTTCTTTAAACTGCTTGAAAAGACAGTGGACAATTGTCACTACGAAATTATTCTCCTTGG